>CM044012.1:1137600-1157600 GCA_024085815.1 Flaveria linearis | reverse complement strand
ATTTATGAAACCTGACTGATACTAAGGTGAGTTCTCGTGTCCCCCTTTTTACTTTTTTGGCGATGAAGCATGCTCTTTTAAACTTGAACTTGTAACTGTGCTACCTTATGATGCTTATGCTGTGGATTTTGATGATACCTGTTGATATTTGAATCACAATCATTAGTTTTTTTGTGAATAGCTTGTTTTATATGGATAGATCTATTTGGGGAATCCCCACACACAGTGGCTTCCGGTTAGGAAGCGCACCCCACTGAGATCCTGAGGAATCGTTTGTGGCATGTGACAGGTTTTTATAAGATACTATGGTGAACCATCCGGCAGGTATGGTACACTATTTTGAGGCTCAGTTCTCCCTTTAGGGATTAACCGGTACAACATAACTTTAGAAGAGGCTAGCCGGGACTGAGTGCAGGGTTGATTGTGACCCCACAACAGTGATAATTGACACTAAACTTTAACATGTGGATTTTAAGAGCCCCATTTATTTTTGAAACTTTAAACACTTGAACTCACCAACTTTTTAGTTGACAAAAAACTTTTTGAGCACGTTTCAGGTAGCCCTTGATGGAGGTCTAGTTCGCCTTGGAAGACACTTGGATGACTTAGCACCTTGACCTCATGGCATTATAGACTCTACTTTGAACTTTTGAACAATTTGTAATGAATGATACTTTAAATTATGTACTTTGACGTGAAACAATTTGATATAACTGGGCTAATCTGTTCAGTCTCGGACTGCATTTAAGTTAATGTAATGCCATGTTATTCTCTACTCGTGTGCTCATATGATGGTTTGTTTCCACCGCCACATTCATTGCTAGTCTGTGACGTCCCACCCTCCTTGGGCCCGGGGTGTGACAGATTGGTATTAGAGCCATAGGTTGTAGAGAAATCGGAACACCTTAGTAGACCCTAGGCTACAACCCTGATACCTTAGGACTGTCCTTGCTTGGGTAAATGTTGGGGTATGCGGGTTTGATATAATTGATGATTATACTTGATCAACGTAATCATGAATTTATTGGATGCGTAAATTCCAGCACAAAGTCTAAGTGTGACCTTTGGATTAGAAGACTTAAGGAATTCTTTTAACACGGTAAAAACTAAATTTTAATTGAACTTTTACGTCTGTTACTACTTGATGGTACTACCGCTCATTGATACTACTGCTTACTGATACTACTACTAATGGATACTACTGCTATGAGATACTACTGCCATCATTACTATTACTAGTACTATTACTATGATCAAGAGCTATGAGAAACAAAATCACTCATGACAATTTTTACAGGATAACCAGACTATGGCTGACAAAGATAAAGCACCCGCATGCCTTGTTGATGAGACTGCTCCCGTTGGGACCCTTATGAGAGCAAAGCCACAGACTGAGTACGAGGCATACTTACGGAGGTGCGGACACCCTGGCTGGCTATCCGCGACCTCTGACGACACTGAGCCATCTGAAGAGTCATCCCCAACATCACCTGCTAGGATCCGAATGCACTCCAACTCACCACATGTCGTAGCTCCTACCCACTCACCTATTCCACCTATTGGGAATAGGGGTGCCCGTGTTGTCACACGACCTAGGAAGAGTGCTAGACCAGGACATTCCATTTCTTTTAGGATGCCTCCCCCTCCACCTCCTCATGCAAGGACCCCGACACCAGCACCTTCTATGCTCGCCCCACCTAGACGTCTGCCCTACGATGAGTACTGGATGCCACCTAGGCATAGTATGTATGACGGCCCTAGCGTACTTGCTGGAGATCAGTACTCCAGTCTAGCCTTCGGCTAGTGACTTCGGTCCGTCAGACCCTACTTTGAGTGAGATATTAAGGACCATCCAGCTTCACGAGTTGACCCTCCAACTTACCACACGAACTTCACAGTCCGCTCAGTTTCAGGCGATGATGGCGTCACATGGAGTGCAATGCTTGGAGCAAGAGCAAAAGAAGAAAAGCTCAGGTTGGTTTGGATGGTTGAAGAAGAAGTGGCAGGGGTGATGTAGCTGATATTTGAATACATGGCAGTAGGCTACAAGACTATCTGAAAAACTATTTATCTATTTATTCCAGAAACTATTTCTATTTATGGGGGTGATGGCACCTTCCAATTTGTGAAACAATGACACTTATTATTATTATGTATGATTGAATTTATGTTCATTTATCTATGAAACTATTGATTGATGATGCTAACTTTTACAGGGTGAGTTATTTGAAAATGTGCTAATCCTTGTGTTGCGTGATTGCTAGTTACTCGTAGGTAGTTATCACCGTATACTTCGAATGAAACATAAGTGTGATTGTAGTGTATACTAGGAATTACGAGATACAATGGGATACTTGAAACAAAATGTATAAGATGCTAAAAAAATTTATCTATGATACTATGAGAATGCCACCACGATGTGGAACTCATGTCAGAAGGAGAGGTGCTACCCGAGGTGGGAACCAACCACCTACTCCACCAGAAGCACCACTTGGGAGGAACATCAACCAAGTGAATGATGAAAGGATTGCCAACCTGGTGGCGCATCAGATCGCTAACGTGATCCCAACGATAATCGCCCAGATCAACGCAGACCGGGGAAACACCAGCAGGACGAATAGACCCGATAACGATGAAGGCAACCATGAGGAAGCTAAAGCTATAAGGAATGGGTGCTCCTATAAACATTCATGGCTTGCAAGCCAAAGGACTTCTATGGCACTAACGGTGCAATCGAAACTTATAGTTGGCTTGATGAAATTCAAGCCGTGTTGGACATCAGCGAATGCAAGCTGGAGCATATGGTGAGATTTGCTTCCCAATGTCTCAAGGGACCAGCACTTGAATGGTGGAAAACCATCATTCAGCCCCGAACCCAGAATGCCGTTGGTAGAATGAACTGGTCTGAGTTCAGGGAACTAATCACCAACAAGTACTGTCCGATCAACCAACTAGAGAAACTGGAGGCTGAATTTCTGAGTCTGGAGATAAAAGGCCCGAACTACACTGAATACATCAACCAATTCCTCGCATTTTCCCGACTGGTACCACACTTGGTGATGCCAGAATCTAAGGGTGTAGCCCGCTTCATTTGGGGATTACATCCAAGGGTGAGGGGCGTGGTTCGGTCCTCCAGGCCTATAACCCTACAGGCTGCAGTCGACTTTACTAGTAGTCTAACCGACAACCTAGTCAGAGCTGGTTGGACGAAGCACGAGAGAATCAAGGAGAAGAAGAAAGCGGTGGAAGAGAGAAGGAAGTGGTTTGATGCCCGGAAGGCGGTCGGTAGCAGTGGCAGTTCAAGCAAAAGGGCTAGTGAAGTGGCGAGACAAAATGAACACGGTACAAAGGCTAGGAGGTTATATCTAGGCATAAGCCCCTACTGTAACAAATGCAAACTTCATCATCAAGGGGAATGCAACCCCATGCCCTTTTTTCGGTGCAATAGACCTGTCCATCTAATTAAAGATTGTACTTACAAGCCTGGAAAGCAATGCTACGAGTGTGGAGATTCAGGGCACATGAGGAACAAATGCCCTAAGCTAGTAAGAGACAAGGACACTTGAACCAACAAGCCCAAGGGAAGAACGTTCATAATGGATCCGAACGGTGCTCGTAAAGAACATGATGTGGTGAATGGTACATTTCTCATAAACAACCATCCTGCTACTGTACTATTTGATACAGGAGCAACCGCTAGTTTTATTTCTACTACTTTTAGGTCTTTGATTGATTTGACTGCTTGTACTTTGACCGAAACATTCACAGTATAACTAGCTGACGGTAACATAATAGAAACTAACGAAATCATCAAAGATTGCAAGTTGGTTCTAGAGGGTAATTCCTTTGATATAGGTTTGATGCCTATTAAATTAGGAGGTTTTGACGTAGTAGTAGGAATGGATTGGCTGGCAAAAAGTAGGGCTGAAATTGTATGTGACGAGCATTTGCTTAAGATACCAATAGCCAGCGGGAGATGTTAGTAGTCCATGGAGAGAGAACCACCTACTGTGTCCTATGATATCCCACCTGAAGGCTACGCAAAGCCTCAAGAAAGGACACACAGCATTTATACTATATGTGATAAAGGCAAAAGGGGAAAAGAAGATTGAAGACATACCTATGGTGTCTGAATACTTGGAAGTATTTCTTGAAGACTTACTAGGACTCCCTCCGATCAGACAAGTCGAATTTCAGATTGATCTAGTACTTGGCGCCGCATCGGTGGCCAAAGCACTTTACCGACTCGCTCCGCCCGAGATGAAGGAGCTGATGCTACAAATCCAAGAATTGCTTGACAATGGGTTCATACGACCCAGTGTCTCGCCATGGGGTGCTCTGGTGCTATTTGTTAAAAATAAGGATGGAACACTACAAGTGTGTATCGATTATCGGGAACTGAACAAGCTTACTGTAAAGAACCGATACCCTCTTCCCAGAATTGATGACCTATTCGATCAATTGCAGGGAGCTAGCTACTTCTCTAAGACAGACTTGCGATTGGGGTATCACCAACTGAAAATAAAGAAAGAGGATGTTTCTAAAACAGCTTTCAGAACTAGGTATGGACACTATGAATACCTAGTTATGCCTTTCGGGCTGACTAACGCACCCGCAGCGTTCATGGATCTCATGAACCGTGTGTGTCGTCCATACTTAGACAAGTTCGTGATCGTATTTATCGATGACATCTTGATCTACTCATGAAGCAAAGAAGACCATGGGAACCATCTCCGATTAATCCTTGAACTACTCAAGAACGAACAATTATACGCAAAATATTCCAAATGCGAGTTTTGGATGCGTGAAATTCAATTTCTTAGTCACATAGTGAATAAGGATAGAATCCAGGTTGATCCATCAAAAATAGAAGCTATTGAGAACTGGAAGATCTCGAAAACCCCTACCCAGATTAGACAATTCCTTGGCTTGTGTAACACCCCTGAAATCTAGCCCAATTAGAAAGCCTAAGGTATTATAGGACCCAATAAAGGTCCGGGTTAACTCGGGCTTACCAATGAAATCTTGCAAAACGAAACTAACCTTTGGGCCCAATAAGCCCAATATGGGCCCGGACATACAAACAAGGCCCATTTAAGGCCCAAATGCATGTTTACGAACTAATTGAATGGGAACCATGAAACAATGAGTTTTTATGTGATTTGAAACAACTATGGAAACATCCACACTGAAAACAGATCAGAACCCATACCGGGTAAAATCCGGCAATTTAACGCGTGCTAACGTCTGAAATCCATCAGAATTCCTTATAATGACTTGACAACCAATCTAAATCCTTTTTAATGCTAACAATATCATAAATAATTCTTGCTAAAAGATTTTTCATCAATCATGCGTAAACAACAGAATTTCGTAAGTGAAACGCGAATACCGATTTTCACCGGCATTTAACTGACGTCTGTTATGACAACCGAGTCCCTAACTCCGCAAATATTCATCCAATCATTATTTATTATCATAAAATATTAAATTTAGTGAGTGATATGTTGTCCGGATTAAATGCGTTCTGAAACGCGACCGTGACGCGAACCGGGTTACGATCAGGTCAAACCCGAAAATTCGTCAGATAAGGTTTTAACGTGACCAACATGGGAATATAACGCTCAAAATATCATCCTAACACTTAATTACGTGCATTTAGATATCAAAATAATAATAAAATCGCTCATTCGAGGGAAACGCGTAAAACCGTTAACGTGTCGATATCGCGGTATCGTTTAACTGTTCGGCATGTTCTAAACATGATAAAATCATTAACCTCGGGATAATTAGAATACTTGGTAAAAATCGAAGCTAACGGGAAATGAAATTTATTACGTTACGCGAAAACTTAATCGAGCGTGTACGAACCGACCCGTATTCGAACCCGTTTCTTTAACCCTGGGTATTTAAAAAACTTTTCCTCACTTAATTCATCTGAAAACCCTAAAACAAGACAAAATGCTCCCAAGTGAAACATCAGCCGCAACCGCCGGAGCAGGAGGCTCCACGACGGAGCGACGGCGGCGCAGGGCGGAGCGGCGGCGGCGGTTGTTCCGGCGAACTCTCAACCTACCCCCACTAATCTCGACCCCCTGATCACGTTGGCGGTGTTAGTTTCTTCTGATTCGCAGCGATGAGAGAGATATGAAGGAGAGAAGGTGGCGGGCGGCTAGGGTTCCGGCGGGTTCCGGCCACCGGAACCGGCGAGTGGCGGAAAGTGCCGGCCATGCTCTTCTGCATCTCGACGGGATCTTTCCAATGGTGCTAGCTGTGTTGTCTAACTCGTCGTGCTTTGAGTGTTGTTGGCGGATGAAAGGGGTGGCGGCTAGGGTTCCGCCCCTCTTTCTTGTTCCTCTCGCTTTCCGGCGACCTAGTGGTGGTTGCTTGGTGTTGGTCGTGACTGTGGTGGTTATGGTTCGTGGTCGAAGACCACCACAACCTTCGGCTAGGTTGGTGTTGCGGTGGCAAGGTGCACGGCGACGGTGAAGGCGATGGCTGTGTTGTGTCGACAGTGCTGATGGTTGTTGGGCTGTAACCGCGACTGTGGCGTTGGGTGTCGATGGTGGTCGTGACGATGATGGTTGTGGCTGCTAGGATCGCGCTGGTGGTGATTGTAGCTGCGGTTATGGTGATGGTGGTGGCTGAAATCGCGGTTAGGATGGCTGGCGGTGGTTGAAATCGCAGCTGGTGGCTGCCGAAGTTGGTGATGGCAGTGAGCAGGCTGTGGTTGTGGGTGTCGGTTCTGGAGTTGGTTGTGGTTGTGTTGGCTGTCATGGTTGTGGCGGTCGGTGGTGAATGATGTAGGGCCACTTTCGGCGGGAAATTCCGACAGACCAAGAGGCTGCTGGTGGCGGTTAATGGCGGTCCATGGAGGGGAGTGGCTGCATGTGGTGAATGGTGATCGTAGAAGTCACAACCGAAGTGTTTGGTAATGTATGTTTCGGTTATGGTTGCGTTTGGTTATTAGATAACAATGTAGTAGTGTTTGTATATAATCTTGATACGTTTTGACTAGGTTAAACGTTAGTCAAAGCTGTTGGTCAAAGCTGGTCAACCGTGGTCAATGGACAATCAACATGTTGCAGGTCGGAACAAGCGAGTTCTAGGACGCGATATGGAAACGATAGGTATAACCGCACGCTAGAAATTCATATGCGTAACTATAGTGATTATATATTAACTCGTGTGTGTGTTGAGCTACAAATATGTATAAAAAAATAATAACTGGAAATGACGTGAACAATCATATGATGTAAAACAAGTTTGGTAATGTTATCATATAAACAAGACATTGGACAACATATAAGAAATTATTGATCTAACATCATGCAAATCTTTACAAGACTCCAAGATGTAAAAAGTTTACGAATACAATAGTACATATATATATATATATGATATATATACACTATAGGTAAGCCGATGTTTACACGTATTTATTTAAGGAAAAAGGCTTGTAATCCAATAATAATTCACCATCTTATTATTATTAAGAAGCAATCATCTCGTTATTATTGGTATAAACATTATTTGTATCACCCTTTTTTTTAATATATTGACAACTATTATCAATATTTGGGGTTACTCTAGCATCAATCAATTAACAGTATGATGTAAGTGAAAGCATTATAAACAACATTTGGAACATTATAGATTACTTACATCATCAATAAAAATTATCGATAAAGATTCAGAATCCTTGATATCAACTGTTTATGGTCACATTCTTTATGCAAAGAATCATTTATTGAATAAAGGCATAAATTAACCTAATGTGCACGAGTTAATACATAACAATTGATAATTTTCACAAGAAGCTATGCTACATTAAGGATACTAAACACCAACATAAAGTCAACTAAAGAGCTCAACCGCACGCATGTAATAGCATCGTGCTAATTCTAAACATGCATCTTATATGTTCTAATTAGGATTGCTTTGTTGGTGATGATCAATTTTCTTTATCGAGATCTGAATTTATATAAGGATACAAGGTGAGTTCTCGTGTCCCCTTTTTACTTACTGTTTTTGGGGATGAAGCATGCTCTATCTTTAATTGAAACTATATCTATGATACAAATTATGTTTTGGATTTTCTTTTTATGATGCCTGCTGATACATGAATCACAACCATTAATTCTACCGTGAACCACTTGCTTTATATGGATAGATCTATTTAGGGAATCCCCCACACACAGTGGCTCCCGTTACAGGGAGGTACCCCACTGAGATCATGCGGGGTCGTATGTGGCATGTGAACAAGTTATAAAGGATACAAAGGCGGACCATCCGGCAGGTGGGTCTACTGCTATGAGGCTCAGTTCTCCCTTTGGGGTTAACCGGTTCAACACAACTTTAGAAGAGGCAAGCCGGGGCTGAGTGCAGGGTTGATTGTGACCCACAACAGCTTTAATAGATACAAAAACTTTAACTTGTGGACTTTATGAGTCCCTTTTACTTTTATTTTTCTGAAACTAAAACCACTTGAACTCACCAACTTTTTAGTTGACACAATTCTTTTTGAGCATGTCTTCAGGTACAGCTAGGGAGAATAGTTGAGCTATAGAAGTTACCAATTCCGAAGCAAGATATGAGGGTAGAGGTTAAAGACACAAGTTGAGCCTAGAAGCCTTAGTTATCGAAGCTCCAAGAAATATTTACCGAGAGATTGATCACGACACTTATAGATCATAGATTGAAGCACCTTATGAATTGGAAACAAAGCCAATATTTTAATGTAAATATCATGTGACACTGTGTAATAAACCATTTAGTTTCCGCTGCATTTTGGTTATTGTTTACTAATCGTTACGTCCCGCCTCTCTGGGCCCGGGGTGTGACAGATTGGTATCAGAGCCAAAGGTTGTAGGAGTAGGTCTGCTTTGCGAGACCGAAACCACAACCATATGAACCTCATAGGACCACCTTATTAAGATGACTCGTCTAAGCTTGGTTAAGCCAAGGTTGTAGAAATGTGGGTTTGCTTTACAATACCTAAGCTGTAACCATAAATAGGACCAGCCTAGTAGGTTGTTTCCATGATCTAGTGATCCAAAGTTGCAGCAAGAATAGGTTCCCATATGAACTCCCATCTTTAACCTGTATACCTTAAGGATTATATCCATATCCCATTAAGAATTCCCTACCCTATAAGAAACCTTGATACATTAGGGTATTACCTATGATAAGTGCACCCGAGTAAATCAGGAAAGGTATGGAACCTTTTGGAGATGATTAACAGGACCACTGAGCATTAAGTACTAAGAATGTTAGAAACCAACACTGTGCACATATATCAGGACTTAAATCCTGGAGACACACTTATCTGATTGCACAGTTGACTTTTGTCACTATATGAAACAAATGTTGTTAGCTATACACTTGATACGACTTGTGTCGTTACATGAGGCAACTGTGATAATGATGCTTGTTGGAATAATGATACTTGCTTATATGCCTTATTTGTAGGATGATACACGTTGGAATTTAGTGGTAAGATAGTAACCATGATACCTTTTTGTTTGCTCTGCTCCCTAGGATAGCATGTACCTGAATGCTCATTCATTGCTCGACTTGTTGAAACTAACTTTAAGATAATTTTTTTTGGGGCTAACAAGAATGTTGGCATAATTTGAATCTAAGTGTGCTTAATTGCAGATGATGACCAAATGGGAATTTTAACTCCATGACTTAATTACACAGAACTTGGAACTTATGATGGGAATAACTAGAATGATAATGTAAGGTAAATTGACGATTACGGGTGCACACGTAATGGTGAATTTACAGGTGCACTTGAATTCTGGTAGGCCCTGTCATGTAAACTAATATCAAAGTATAACACTCAAGAAACAAATAAATACGAGATTTAAACTCGAATATCCAACATATACTAATTAATATATATATTCCCAAAACTTTCGTGCTGGGAGAAGACATTGACACTTGAAAGGCTACCAAGGACGACATTGTAGTAACTTTTCTTTTTCTTCATCTTCTCTTTTCTTTTGTTCTGCTACCCTATTAGGTTATAATGATGCAAATATCTGACTCAAAAGATCATCAAATGTTCCTTCTCAAGCTCAACCAACCTCACGCTGAGAGTACGGTACTTCACCTAAGTTATGTGGGTACTTTAGGAAAATTGTTCATTCTTTATGTGATGCCCAAGAATTTCCTCCTACCTATTACAGAATTCATTTCAACCTTGTCGGTATCGTAAAGGACTCCCTAACACATACTCTACAACCGGGAATAGATTGGAGTAATGGATTGTTGAGAAGCACCTCTGGTGATCCATGACATAAAAGACTTGTCACTTATTTCTTTCTTAGTAGTTCACACTTCATATGATCTTCCAGTTCTAGAATTCCTCTGATCATTTTCTTAAAGTCTTTGAGGAATACGACTCCTCTCTACCCCTTCATTGTAATTGAACGACTTAGCCCTAAGTAATATTCTTAATATCAGCTTCGATTGTGATTAATAATCACCTTTCTTAATACTATGCTCGTGGAATGTTTCATCATCTTCAACCGTTAGTCACCTAATGACAATCTTCACACGACACTTAGGTTGAACTATTTTGACCCTGCTTTTAACTGATCGTGCTATCGATAAAGTTCTGAGCGCCAGAATATATAAGAAATGAAACCTCCTTCTAAAATCCAGATTCTCCGGAGGTAAAGTTCCAAGTGCCAGGGTAAATTGCCGAGAAAAGCTAACCTTCGAGATTCAAGACAAAATCTGAACTTACAACTTCTTTGGATCCCCGATTATTCCCACTCACCCTCTGTTCTCGATTTATCCCCTCAACGAGTAGTGCTACTCACCTTAAGCCCCCTAGCATAACCCTCATCTTTGGAAACGTGTGATAGCCGATGCGGAAAACTTTAAAACATTGTAAGTTATCTCTACCCGGAGATCTCTACTCTTTGATTGATAAGTTCGTGATTCGAGCGCGATGATCTGAAGTAGAATACGATCTCGAACTATATGATAAGTTATTAGAGTGGTAGTTAACCTCCTTGTGCTAGCGAACACCTTGATAAAGTCTTAAACTTGTTCGAATCGATGCGGTCGATAATAATGCAGAAATCATGGGAAGAACTCATAATCGAACTTAAAGGATGGTATTGCTTCAAAAGATGTATTAAGAAGCGTAGAAGATTAGCTACAAGAAATCTCATATGTTAAATCACTTGAGATCCAACTACAACGAAGTAATAGACATGCAGAAGATTATAGACAAAGAAAGTCTGCATAATAATCCCCGATCGTAAGCATTGGTGTTATTCCTCTCTAAAATTTTCAAACCTCTCCTAAAGTGATTCTCTAATACCTTACCCTAGAACGCTCCATAACGTCGGAAATTCGAGTAAAAAGTCTTACATCCATACCTCGTTGGAACAATCGATATGATTATAAAGGATTGGAATCTAAACAGAGTTACTTGCTTCACGAATAGACCCTCTACAGGGCACAGTTACCTTGTAGAATATGGGCCGAGGAAGTGGTCATCTAAAAGGTTGACCTTAATTAGGAAGCACTATGAAGGAATTAGTGGAAACATTTGCAGCAAATCTGTAGTTTAAGACAACAGTTGAGGTTGCTCTTAAAGATATCGAGTCGGAGAATAGAAGAAGTACATATATATCGGGGTACTGGACTTGAAACTTGTATTAAGGAGCTGGTGGAAGGAAAGCAAGTTCGATAACTGTTAGATAAACGGTTCATAAGACCTGGTATATCGCCTTGAAGAACCCCGATACACTTTGTGGGGAGAAGAATGGGATGCTCCTAATATGGATAGACTATCAGGAGTTGAATAAAGTTACCTAGAAGAAGCAATACCCCCTTCCCAGAATTGTTAACCAGCTTAATTAGTTGCAAGATACTACATACACCTTAAAGGTATCAGCCAAGAATATAAGTGAAACGATGGTACAAGGCAATCTCCTAGCCTTGTGAGTTACCTATCTTCTCCATTCTTATTAGTCGTGAAAACTTTCTAGTTATAACTTGGCTAGAACAAGTGCGCTAATTCTAGATACTAATTTATACTCTGGAGGAAACCAAATCCTCCTTGATTCAAAGTCTTCAATCTATGACATCTTATGACCTGTTACCTCATGATTCTAAGGAGTTACTAGTGACATATAGCCGACTTGACTATTACGTCTAATTGAAGTCGTTCACACCAACACCTGATCCTACACAATCTTTCATAAGATTCCCCGTGAGAACGGTAATACCGCCGAGAGTTTGGTGTTCGTCTCCTTGCTAGATTTATCTAGCAGGACGGTGTAATGAACCATATTGGAACACCTTTTTCTTGTCAAAATCTGTGCAAATATCAATTAATCGAGTACTGAATCCAAATATCTATGCATGAAACAACTCACTAGTTTGACAAACGTGTTCAAACATCAGCATACTTACTTGAATCAAAACAAACCCAATTATTTGATACATAATCGACAACTTTCATCCTTGAATGCTCAGCTGAATAGCTTTAAATTCTTAAGACTCATATTATGAGTGTATTACACTCGAAACAATGTTAGCGATACTAAAATTTCGAGGACGAAATTTCTAAAAGGTGAGGAGAATGTAACACCCCTGAAATCTAGCCCAATTAGAAAGCCTAAGGTATTATAGGACCCAATAAAGGTCCGGGTTGACTAGGGCTTACCAATGAAATCTTGCAAAACGAAACTAACCTTTTGGGCCCAGTAAGCCCAATAAGGGCCCGAACATACAAACAAGGCCCATTTACGGCCCAAATGCATGTTTACGAACTAATTGAATGGGAAACCGTGAAACAATGAGTTTTTATGTGATTTGAGACAACTATGGAAAGATCCACACTAAAAACAGATCCAGAACCCATACCGGGTAAAATCCGGCAATTTAACGCGTGCTAACGTCTGAATTCCATCAGAATTCCTTATAATGACTTGACAACCAATCTAAATCCTTGTTAATGCTAACAATATCATAAATAATGCTTGCTAAAAGATTTTTCATCAACCATGCGTAAACAACAGAATTTCGTAAGTGAAACGCGAATACCGATTTTCACCGGCATTAACTGACGTCTGTTATGACAACCGAGTCCCGTAACTCCATAAATATTCATCCAATCATTATTTATTATCATAACATATTAAATTTAGTGAGTTATACGTTGTCCGGATTAAATGCGTTTCGAAACGCGACCGTGACGCGAACCGGGTTACGATCAGGTCAAACCCGAAAATTCATCAGATAAGGTTTTAACGTGACCAACATGGGAAGATAACACTCAAAATATCATCCTAACACTTAATTACGTGCATTTAGATATCAAAATGATAATAAAAGCGCTTATTCGAGAAAAACGCGTAAAACCGTTAACGTGTCGATTTCGCGGTATCGTTTAACTGTTCGGCATGTTCTAAACATGATAAAATCATTAACCTCAGGATAATTAAAATACTTGGTAAAAATCGAAGCTAACGGGAAATGAAATTTATTACGTTACGCGAAAACTTAATCAAGCGTGTACGAACCGACCCGTGTTCGAACCCGTTTCTTTAACCCTGGGTATTTAAACAACTTTTCCTCACTTAATTCATTTGCAAACCCTAAAACAAGACAAAATGCTCCCAAGTGAAACATCAGCCGCAACCGCCGGAGCAGGAGGCTCCACGGCGGAGCAGCGGCGGCGCACGGCGGAGCCGCGGCGGCGGCGGTTGTTCCGGCGAACTCTCAACCTACCCCCACTAATCTCGACCCCCTGATCACGATGGTGGTGTTAGTTTCTTCTGATTCGCAGCGATGAGAGAGATATGAAGGAGAGAAGGTGGCGGGCGGCTAGGGTTCCGGCGGGTTCCGGCCACCGGAACGGCGGGTTCCGGCCACCGGAACCGGCGAGCGGAGAGTGCCGGCCATGCTCTTCTGCATCTCGACGGGATCTTTCCAATGGTGCTAGCTGTGTTGTCTAACTCGTCATGGTTTGAGAGTTGTTGGCGGATGAAAGTGGTGGCGGCTAGGGTTCCGCCCCTCTTTCTTGTTCCTCTCGCTTTCCGGCGACCTAGTGGTGGTTGCTTGGTGTTGGTCGTGACTGTGGTGGTTGTGGTTCGTGGTCGAAGACCACCACAACCTTCGGCTAGGTTGGTGTTGCGGTGGCAAGGTGCACGGCGACGGTGAAGGCGATGGCTGTGTTGTGTCGACAGTGGTGATGGTTGTTGGGCTGTAACCGCGACTGTGGCGTTGGGTGTCGATGGTGGTCGTGACGATGATGGTTGTGGCTGCTAGGATCGCGCTGGTGGTGATTGTAGCTGCGGTTATGGTGATGGTAGTGGCTGAAATCATGGTTAGGATGGCTGGCGGTGGTTGAAATAGCGGCTGGTGGCTGCCGAAGTTGGTGATGGCAGTGAGCAGGCCGTGGTTGTGGGTGTCGGTTCTGGAGTTGGTTGTGGTTGTGTTGGCTGTCATGGTTGTGGCGGTCGGTGGTGAATGATGTAGGGCCACTTTCGGCGGGAAATTCTGACAGACCAAGAGGCTGCCGGTGGCGGTTAATGGCGGTCCATGGAGGGGAGTGGCTGCATGTGGTGAATGGTGATCGTAGAAGTCACAACCGAAGTGTTTGGTAACGTATGTTTCGGTTATGGTTGCGTTTGGTTATTAGATAACAATGTAGTAGTGTTTGTATATAATCTTGATACGTTTTGACTAGGTTGAACGTAGTCAAAGCTGTTGGTCAAAGCTGGTCAACCATGGTCAATGGACAATCAACACGTTGAAGGTCGGAACAAGCGAGTTCTAGGATGCGATATGGAAACGATAGGTATAACCGCGCGCTAGAAATTCATATGTGTAACTATAGTGATTATATATTAACTCATGTGTGTTGAGCTACAAATATGTATAAAAATATTAACTGGAAATGACGTGAACAATCACATGATGTAAAACAAGTTTGGTAATATTATCATATAAACAAGACATTGGACAACATATAAGAAATTATTGATCTAACATCATGCAAATCTTTACAAGACTCCGAGATGTAAAATGCTTACGAATACAATAGTACATATATATATATATATACATATATATATATATATATATATATACTATAGGTAAGCCGATGTTTACACGTATTTATTTAAGGAAAAGACTTGTAACCCAATAATAATTCATCATCTTATTATTATTAAGAAGCAATCATCTCGTTATTATTGGTATAAACATTATTTGTATCACCCTTTTTTTTAATATATCGACAACTATTATCAATATTTGGGGTTACTCTAGCATCAATCAATTTAACAGTATGATGTAAGTGAAAGCATTATAAACAACATTTGGAACATTATAGATTACTTACATCATCAATAAAAATTATCGATAAAGATTTGGAATCCTTATATCAACTGTTTATGGTCACATTCTTTATGCAAAGAATCATTTATTGAATAAAGGCATAAATTAACCTAATGTGCACGAGTTAATACATAACAATTGATAATTTTCACAAGAAGCTATGCTACATTAAGGATACTAAACACCAACATAAAGTCAACTAAAGAGCTCAACCGCACGCATGTAATAGCATCGTGCTAATTCTAAACGTGCATCTTATATGTTCTAATTAGGATTGCTTTGTTGGTGATGATCACTTTTCTTTATCGAGCTCTGAATTTATATAAGGATACAAGGTGAGTTCTCGTGTCCCCTTTTTACTTACTCTTTTTGGGGATGAAGCATGATCTATTTTAATTGAAACTATATTTGTGATACAAATTATGTTGTGGATTTTCTTTTATGATGCCTGCTGATACATGAATCACAATCATTAATTCTATCGTGAACCACTTGCTTTATATGGATAGATCTATTTGGGGAATCCCCCACACACAGTGGCTCCCGTTACAGGGAGGTACCCCACTGAGATCCTGCGGGGTCGTATGTAGCATGTGAACAAGTTATAAAGGATACAAAGGCGGACCATCCGGCAGGTGGGTCTACTGCTATGAGGCTCAGTTCTCCCCTTTGGGGTTAACCGGTTCAACACAACTTTAGAAGAGGCAAGCCGGGGCTGAGTGCAGGGTTGATTGTGACCCACAACAGCTTTAATAGATACAAAAACTTTAACTTGTGGACTTTATGAGTCCCTTTTACATTTATTTTTCTGAAACTAAACCACTTGAACTCACCAACTTTTTAGTTGACACAATTCTTTTAAGCATGTCTTCAGGTACAGCTAGGAGAATAGTTGAGCTATAAAAGTTACCAATTCTGAAGCAAGATATGAGGGTAGAGGTTAAAGACACAAGTCAAGCCTAGAAGCCTTAGTTATCGAAGCTCCAAGAAATATTTACCGAGAGATTGATCACGACACTTATAGATCATAGATTGAAGCACCTTATGAATTGGAAACAAAGCCAATATTTTAATGTAAATATCATGTGACACTACGTAATAAACCATTTAGTTTCCGCTGCATTTTGTTTATTGTTTACTAATCGTTACGTCCCGTCTCTCTGGGCCCGGGGGTGTGACAGCTTGGCTGGTTACTACCGGAGGTTTATCAAGGATTTCTCCCGAACAGTGCAGCCATTAACTGCTTTGACCAAGAAGGATACAACCTATTAATAGGGAAAAGAACAAGATAAAGCTTTTAACCTATTAAAGGAAAAACTATGCAGCGCACCTATCCTTACCCTACCAGAGGGAACTGAGGACTTTGTAGTCTATTGCGACGCCTCGCGTCAAGGTTTTGGTTGCGTATTAATGCAGTTGGGAAAAGCGATCGGTATGCGTCCAGACTACTGAACGAGCATGAGAGGAATTACACGACACACGATCTGGAACTAGGTGTTGTGGTGTTCGCACTTAAAATATGGAGACAATGCCTCTATGGTACTAAGTGCGTCATCTATACCGATCACAAAAGCCTACAACACATCCTCAATCAGAAAATGCTGAACATGCACCAAAGAAGATGGGTAGAGTTACTAAGCGATTACGAATGTGAGATCCGCTACCATCCTGGCAAGTCAAACGTAGTGGCCGATGCGCTGAGTAGAAAAGAACAAGAGAAACCTCTTCGCGTTCGTGCTCTAAGGATGAGCGTATACACTAACCTTGTTGCTAGGCTGAAAGAAGCGCAAAGGGAGCTCTTAAGGAGAATAACCTAGCTGGGGAAATGTTAACAGGAATGGAAAAGCATATGGAAATGGACAGTGATGGGTTATAAAATGCGAAGGAAGGACGTGGATACCAAATCATGGTGGAATTAGGACTATAGTCTTGGACGAAGCTCACAAGTCTAGGTATTCGGTTCATCCAGGAAGTGATAAGATGTATCAGGACTTGAAAGCACTTTTTTGGTGGCCCGCATTAAAGAAATCTATCACCACCTATGTTGGGAAATGTTTGACATATGCAATGGTAAAGGCTGAAAACCAAAAACCATCAGGAACCCTACAGCAACCCGAAATACCGAAATGGAAATGGGATAATATCACCATGGATTTTGTCACGAAACTACCAAGAATGTCTCGTGATCATGATGCCATTGGGTAATTGTAGACAGACTTACCAAATCAGCCTATTTCTTACCAATTCGAGAAGACTATGAGATGCCTAAGTTAGCTCGACTATACATTGATGAAGTTGTGACTCGGCATGTAGTGCCACTCTCGATTATCTCAGACCGTGATAGTCGCTTCACATCACGATTCTGAAGATCTATCCAAGAGTCTCTTGGGACCTGTCTCGACATAAGCATTGTGTATCACCCTCAAACCAACGGGAAAAGTGAAAGAACCATTCAGACTTTGGAGGACATGCTGAGAGCTTGTGTGATTGACTTTGGTGGAAGCTGGGATAACCACCTTCCCCCTAG
This sequence comes from Flaveria linearis, assembly GCA_024085815.1. Taxonomy (NCBI): domain Eukaryota; kingdom Viridiplantae; phylum Streptophyta; class Magnoliopsida; order Asterales; family Asteraceae; genus Flaveria; species Flaveria linearis. Next base: position 1,139,695 of record CM044012.1, on the reverse strand, counting down.
TGGAATTCTCCTATAATAATAGTTACCACACAATCATAAAATCTGCCACGTGCGAAGCTTTATACGGCAGGAGATGTCGGTCACTGTTGAGTTGGAATGAGATAGGTGATAGCCAAGTGATGGGACCTAACATCATAATAGAGATCATGGAGAAAATAGCTAATATTAAGGAACGACAGAGAACAGCCAGAGATCGTCAAAAGAAGTATGCTGACAGAAGACGAAAACCTCTTGAATTCCAAGTGGGTGATAAAGTAATGTTGAAGGTCGCACCGTGAAAAGGAGCGGTGAGATTTGGCAAGAAGGGCAAACTAAGCCCAAGATATATTGTACCATTTGAAATACTCTAAGAATTGGTTCGGTAGCATACAAGCTCAGACTACCTGAGGAGCTGAGCTACATACATAACACCTTCCATGTATCAAATTTGAAGAAGTGTGTGGTAGACAAAGCCATAGAATTGCCATTGAAAGAAGCAAGAATAAATGACAAACTGAACTTTATTGAGGAACCCATAGAGATTACTGATCGATTGGTCCTAAAACTTAGGCGAAGTCGCATACCCAAGGTGAAAGTAAGATGGAACTCTAAACGAGGACCTGAGTTTACATGGGAGCGGGAAGATGAGATGAGATGGGAATACCCATACCTCTTTAAACCCAACCGTTTAGAGACTTAACAGAAACAATAATTTTGGGATGAAATTTTTTAAACGGTGGGAGAATGTAACAACCCCTCCTCGACCCTAAGATAAGTCAAGGACTTATAAAAAATATTTAAGTGGAAATTTTTCTAAGTCATATGCCTGAACAGTGCCCATACGCCTGAACAGTGCCCATGCGACTGGACAGTGCCCACGCGGCTAAGTCCCGGGCGGTTCAGCAGTGCTCATGCGTCTAAGTCCCATCCGTCTAAATAGTTGTCATGCGCCTGAACAGTTGTTAGACGCCTAAGTCCCAGACGTCCAAACAGTTATCAGACGTCTAAACAGTGACAATGCGCCTAGAATTTTTCTTGTATATTTGTATATATATTTAACTTTTGATCGTTTTTCCTTGGTTGTAATATGCCTGATATTGGTATTTAGCCATGTAGAAACCTATTTTTGTATAGAAACTATCTTAGCATGATTTTTAGAGACAATCAAGGTGTTTCCAACACTTAAATAAATTTGGATATACATATTCATCCACACCCGCGGATAACAAACATAATAATAATAATAATAATAATAATAATAATAATAATAATAATAATAATAATAATAATAATAATAATAATAATAATAATAATAGAATACAAATACAACAAATAAAATATAATATTCTGCTTGGCCGCCCATAACCCACCAACCAAATACCACCTGCGAAATAGTTTTCTCTTATTCCTATACATGCAAATTCACTTTCAAATTTGCCTCTCACTCTTTCTCTCAACTCTTCATCCTTTTTCTCTCGGTTTTTCTTTCAACCGAGAACACACACACAAATATTCTTGTTCATCTCAACAATTCAAAGAACAACAAGATCTCCAGTTGTGTTCGAAGATCTTGTGCGCATTTCTATCCTCCTAAACCCCCTCATACATAAGTAACATACTCTCTTGTCGATTAAATCATAATAAACTCGTCTTATCTTATTGTAAACACTATTCTCACTTATCTAACAGAAAGTTCTCTACTTGAACCTCATCTTCGTGGGACTCAAACTTCATACGAGGTACTACTCTTGTAAACCCGTGAGCTAAAGGGTTGATATATAAGGATTCTACCTTGTAAATCCTCAATTTATGCATTCTAGCAATGTTAACTCGCATGTTCCTATAACCGAAGCTATTAATCTATTTGAAACAATGAAATAAACATATTTATAATCTGGATTTGAGGTTACATGTGGTTAATAATGATGGGAATGTATCTACGATGATTACATTAGCATAAATGGTGAAAAACACCCGATTGTAGTAATATCTGTGTGAAACCGAGGCTTAAGATTGAATTTCAGTAAGTTTCGGACTTAAAATACCTGGAATATGAGTTTAAATATTGGGAAACATAGTAAGAATTAGTATGGCTATAATAAATTAGTTCGGTAAC